>BSQZ01000005.1:11522500-11525000 GCA_033239005.1 Lamellibrachia satsuma | reverse complement strand
AGCTGTCTGACATAGTAACAGCTACGTCACCTGCAAAATATTGTACTCTGATCATAATTAGTCATAACACGATATTTATTAACTATTCAAATATAGCACTTGCAGGAATATTGCAACTTGATATGTTCATATTATAAAAAGCAAAATATATCAAACTCGCATACTAAATGGTAACATTAATTATTTTGAGTATTTTATTAAAATTCCATCCTCAACTGATTTACCATATCGCAAATCCGGTTCAGTGATGTCAAAATGTGTAGTGGTTGAATAGTCTACGTAACATCTACAGTTGATTTAATAAAAATGCGTATTTTTTTCAAATCTTCGAACAATTTACTTTTAGTCGTTAGATCTTGTAAGACTCAACATAGTGGATATCCAAAATCGTAAACACGGTGCGGGTCAAGGCCGATCAAGGGCGTGACTTCCATCCTCTCTATCCTCTTCCATCTTCCATCCTCTCTATCCTCTTCCATCTTCCATGCTCTCGCCGATTACATGACAAAGTTACGAAATTTCACCAAGGGCGAAATTCGTGAGTTTTCAGTGTTTCCATTTTCACTTCAAGCAATCAAAACCAAACATTAAGTAATTTAATAAAGTTTGTCTGATGATTAAAAAATATATATACATATAAAACCTGCGCAAACAAGCTAGCATGTTGCAGTTGATACTAGGTAGGCTTGATTTTTCTCAAAATTAATTTGAAATGACTAGCGAAAAAAACCGAATTGAGTAGGAAACTTTAAGTCGCGGCAAAAACACATTTTAGCAAAATGTTTACAATATTCAATATTTGACCCACAAGGAGTAGCACTATTTAAGTCAAACTTGCCCAGAATGTTCATTTATTATCTATCTCTGTGACAAGGAAAAACAGTTGAGGTTTCCGTCAAACAGTAGCAGCTACATCAGCAGCAAGATTAGCCAAAAAATTATCTAAAGCCAAATTTTACCCACAAGGAGTAATGTTAGTTTGTTAATTGTCATTTTATTATTCATCTCTATAGAAAAAAACTAATGACGTGTCTGACAAAAAAATCAGGGTTTGCTATCTTAAAATCACACGAGTTCCGAGCAAAATTTTTTGTAACGAATTTACAACACGTTCATACAGTTTTCGGTTCTTATTGTTGACAGAAATGACGTAGTTTCAATCGACAGTATAACTTTCGTGTTGATCTCATGTTACGACTACGACTCAGAGTAACTGTAACGTAAAATCTCATCGGTTGATGCTCAGCTGTTGACCAATCACCAACCGCGTTTCACACGTTATTCGGTAAATGGCGGATACTACCGTAAAACGAACTGTTTCTCCTAATAAGCCCTAGAGTTCGTTTCCAATAATGTGACAGATGCGTCGGCTCCACGTGTCGGAAATCAAACGTTTGGAGTCAGTTCAAAGCATTGACACTCCTACAAAATGTTCACACCTTTGCCAAATGAACCACCTTTTGCTCGTACAGTCTGGTTGTTATCTGTTTCCTGTGAATGTTTCGATTGAAATGTTATAATGTCTACGTACACTGCATGCAGAACGGCAAGGGCGATATTCATTAACGCATAACCTGACTTAAGGATTTTAACTCCCCTGCTCAGCGTAGGCCATCGACGACTCCTTTCCACCGGACACGGTGTTGGGCATGCGTGGCTAGTTCCATCTACATACTGCTATTGTCTACTCTGCGTCCACTTCCCTGCCCGATGCATTTGTCGGCCATCCCCTTTTCCCTTTGTCCGGAAAGTTACATATGAGTACTTGTCTTGTGATGTGCTTTGTCGGCTTCCCGGGAGCACGGTCATTATGTCCTAAACAGATAACGGTCAAATTATTGGTTGTGATTCACTCAAACACATTCTAGACACATTTGTGTCAACGTGTTATGACACATGTGGTATATACTATTTAATATGATTTTACGACACAAAAAACATGGAATTGAGGAATCGTAGAGGAACCAGTGAAGGTTGTTTCGCATCCAAAAGATCTTTGACAACACAAGTTACCTCCAAAATATAACAACTAACATCTTGAGAGATTACTTTGGGCTAGGGAGCTGTTTGGACTCATCGAAACGGCTCCATGACCGAGAATCTCTTTCTTTCTTTCTTTATAATACTGTAGATGCCCCGAGTATCGAAGAAAATACTCTACATCTCGTTGTGCATTGGTCGCCCAGTTTTCCGCTCCTCGCTAATTTTGCAGCTGCGTCGGCTCCAAATGTCGGAAATCAAACGTCTGGAGTCAGTTACGTACTGCCAAGATGGAAGCATTGACGCGCCTACCAAGTTTTTACACCCTTGCCAGAGGTAAGTGCAAAATTAAATGAAACTTGTGTTAGTTTCAAATTATACGCTAGATGGCGCCACAAACAATTGTGTTTTCTAGACTAATCATTGCTGGTAGTGAGCATATTCGAACGTTGAGTAGAGAACCCTAGTGGACTATGGACAATATATTCCAATTTCCATGAAGGTAGTTATTACAATTATC
>BSQZ01000005.1:11510000-11520000 GCA_033239005.1 Lamellibrachia satsuma | reverse complement strand
ACACCAGGAGACTACCTACACAGCAGCGGTGCAGAAATTGAGTCATACGCTGTTCTTGCGATGGCGCTGTAATTGCATTAGACGCAGTGCCTGGTGAACAATGTCGGGGGCCTGGTACAAACTGTTTGTGGGAGGCCCCTACCGAATGCGAGAAAAGCGAAGCTCGAGACACGTGGACGTAATCCCGTACCTCAACTTTCATTCAACTATGTTTGAGCGTAAGCATTCACAAAATGTTGTCGACGACGGTATACAAATATGCGTGCAAGAAAATACAGCATGTGATGACAAACCAAAAAACATTCTACAATGGCAAAAAAAATTACAGCATACAATTACAGCATACGATGACATACAATTACAGCATACAATGACATACAATTACAGCATACAATGATATACAATTACAGCATACAATTACATACAATTACAGCATACAATGACATACAATTACAGCATACAATTACATACAATTACAACATCCAATTACATACAATTACAACATCCAATTACATACAAGACATACCAGACAAAAAATACAACGTAAAATAAAGATCGTTCAAATTCTCCTGAGCAAGCAAATAGTGACGTCAGAATACTTTCCACTAAATTAGTTACCAATGGTTCTATCTATATGATCATGTGAATAATCAGTTCAGATTGCACATCTGTTCAAATTTTCGGAAACACTAATGAACTGTTTGTGCGCTATAGCGGCACTGAAGTCCGACAAACTATTGTCAAGATTAATCCGACGCATGATATTTCAGTATGGATCGGTGTCTACCCTTGATCAGTTTTTACTTGTAAAAAGACCTCTCTCCACCACAACTTATCAAAGTCATATATAAGGCCTAGGCGCAGCAATACCGCCACATTGGGGGAACCATCCTTGCTATTTCTCTTGATCAACACCGTCGCGTCTGGTGAGACGGCATGCTCCAGATCACCTATGAGAGTTTTTTTTGTAATTAGTCCGCCGAACTGGATCAGTTCATTCCAGATCCGATGAGTAAAGTTTTACAAGTTTCTCAGCTGCTTGTCGCATCTCTCTTGGTTCCATGGCTTCCGTCTCTGTCAAGTTGCAGAGAAATCCAAAGCGGTCACTGACCTCAGAGTACGCTTTGGTTCTCTCATATCCGACTACAGCACACCGAGGACGGTATGAAGGCGCCAACACGAACACTCGCACAAGGATTGTAATCTTCTGCACGACTCTAACTAGGGGGTTCAATATAAGATTCCTCTTGAGGGTGCCGACATTTTCAACACAATGCGTCATCCCCGCTAGCTCAGCCCCGGCATTTTTGAACTCGCCGAATCATTCACGAAGTCAATGCGACAACGATTTCAAGAGAAGGACTGCCGAATTTATATCCAAATTTGCTTTCTTGAATTTTTTATTCGTGGCGTCAAATCATTGTAATTTGCACTTCCAAAACTCCGATTTTGTGAGGGTCCTTTTTTATGGGGGGCCTAGACCCCCCAGTTCGAGTTAACCACTTGTACCATACAAGTTTCCACTAAATTAGTTACCAACGGTTCTATCTATGTGATCATGTGAATAATCAGTTCAGATAGTACATATGTTGACATTTCGGAAACACTAATGAACTGTTTGTTCGCTTTGGCTGCAGTAAAGTCCGACAAACTGTTGCCAAGATTAATCCGACACATGATGTCCCATTCCGAACTGAGCATAGTCAAATAAACCAGTCTTTTCCGGCTCATCCAAAGTACCATCCAAGTGGTTAAGTCGTGCTAGGCCCCACAAAAAGGGGTCATATTATTCCGGCCCTGAATAGACGGCCAGAGTTTGCCTTCGGAGAAGTCAACCATTATGATGTACGAGGTCCACACGTCTGAGTCAGTGGCACGTGCCTTATGTGCCAGTGAAACAAAGTTGTTGATTACGTAACGAAACACACCGCGCTGCAGCTGCAGAACGACGTCGCTTAACCGCTGCTCGTCCATCACTGTCGTCACCGAGCAGACCCATGGTGTGTTTAACAAACTGGTCCAGGATACTTACCGAGCTGGCCCAGGTTGTTTAGCAAACTGGCCCACTGTGTTTACGGAACTGGCCCAGTGTATTTACGTAGCTGGCCCATGGGGTTTATTCAGTTGGCCCAAGGTGTTACCGAGTTGGCACAGGGTATTTAGGGAGCGGGCCCAGGGTGTTTACCGAGCTGGCCCAGGGTGTTTACCGAGCTGGCCCAAACAATTTATGGAGCTGGCCCAGGATAATTATGCAGCTGGCCTAGGGTGTTTACCTAGCTGGCCCAGGGTGTTTACCGAGCTGGCCCAGGCAATTTATGGAGCTGGCCCAGGATAATTATGCAGCTGGCCTAGGGTGTTTACCTAGCTGGCCCAGGGTGTTTACCGAGCTGGCCCAGGCAATTTATGGAGCTGGCCCAGGATAATTATGCAGCTGGCCTAGGGTGTTTACCTGGCTGGCCCAGGGTGTTTACCGAGCTGGCCCAGGCAATTTATGCAGCTGGCCCAGGATGTTTACCTAGCTGGTCCATGGTGTGTACCGAGCTGGCCCAGTGTATTTTCCTGGCCTGGGGTGTATACCGAGCCGGCCCGGGTTGTTTACCAAGCTGGCCCGGGATAGTTAACGAGCTGGCCACGGTGTCTACCAGACTGGCCCAAGGTGTTTACGTAACTGACCAAGAGTGTTTACCGAGCTGGCCCACAGTGAACATGGGCGATAACGGTACAACTTATATCATTGATCGCACCATTCATCCTCGGCGAAAATCATGCATTTGATGCTGATGAAATGCCCAAAGAATCTAATAAATATCCCAGGTTTTTGTACTGAGGATATTTGTTCGGTATATAACTCTTTCCTCCTCGTACGTTCCTACCCAGTGAGTTGCACTTGCAGCAAAGGTATATATATATATATATATATACTGCTGATATATTTTCGTGGAAACCAAACGAATATAAAATGATCGTGATTATGAATATTTCTTCGTGGAACGGACATAAGGTAGACATAAAGCAAAGATAATAGGGTCGTGCACTGGTCTTTTCGGTGTCATTGAGCGGTAACGTTAAGCAGAACATGCCCCAAAAACCGGACACATTGGCTGATTTAATGGTGAACAGATGCGTACGACTAGACTTCTTATAAATCAGGTATGTATTGTTTCCGCCTAAACGCACTCGATCTGACAAGCCGAGGTGGCTTCTCTGAAGCAAATGCACCAGGCACCTTGTCGCTTGAAACCGCGGGCGTGCTGGTGCACGAAGGTTATGCAGCGTCAGTTACGTCGTCAGCAAAGTAGTCATTACTGCATATTTGACTCAATATCAATTTCAGACGTATACACTTCCAAACTGCGCCGTCTGTAGTGGTATCCGAAACGGCGACGTGCAATTCTCGGGCGGATCCCATTGCATAATACGGGCGCTTCTGAGAAACGACTGTCTCCGTGCCGGTAGACATGCAGCAGCAGCATCTGTCGAGTTTTTGTTTCCTTGTGTGGGACGCTTCCCGTGATTGGAGCATTTATATGTCAAGTGAAGACGGGAGAAAGGCAAACACAAAGAAGGGTTGCGTACACGCCGGGCACGACAGTTGTAGCTACGTGGCCTGGCTGCTTATTAGGACCAAACGAAAACTGACACAGCTAAATTTAACACAAGCCACCCCCGCTGCCAGGGTCTTCCGACTACACCAGTCCGGGTTATAAGTAGGTGAACATTGTTGGACTCTCGATAAGCCAATGGCTTCCTTGTCCACTTGCCATCTGGGCCTTTGGCTTGGATGGCAAATCTTGTTAAATCTTGTTAAATCTTGTACCACTCACAGAACCACTATTTACGAGGCCGGCATATGGGGACTTCACTTTAATTGGCTGCAGACCCGTCGTCGCTAGTCGTAGGGATAATGATAGGCATTTCTTGGAAACGCTCTTTGAAGTTTGTCGTGTTCCCGGGAACACGTCGACAAGACATCAAGTGCGAAGAAGTACAAATGATTCAGCGTAGGCCCTACATGTGGCGTGGATAAACTGACAAATGCACGTTTCAACAAGTCGGTCTGCCAGGGGTACTATAGTACTACTACCACTCCTGGCTGGCGAGGATGATACAAGTCGGCGATGCATATGCATTTAATTCATTGGTGTATCGATCTCGTTCTAGTGCTTAACAATTCTCCACAACATTAAATAATGTATTCGTTTGATGCAGTCTGACACGACGCCTCGGGTAGTTGGGCGACTATCAGGGATAGTGTCATGACTGTCGCGATAGTATTACGATAGGTTCAGTGAACAGCGAATAGCCAGGAAAGCACCCCGAAATCGTAATTGCTGTAACGCAGCCACGGAGGCAGTTGATTAATCATAATAATGATTAACTTCTAACAACTATATCATCAGGAACCTGAGCTCAGAGGCGCAACAGAACAGAATCATTAAACATAATTGTGAATAGGGACATGCAAAACTTATCAGAACGAGCGACCATGATGCAATTTAGAATAAATATGTCTCGAATTTTTCGGAAGGTAGCTGTAGTTTCAGATGTTCTCAAAGTGATGGGGAGTTCATTCCAGACCCTAGGCGCAGTGACAGAGAACAAAGTTAAGTTTAGTTTTAGGAACACTAAGTTGTTGTGATTGAATTGTTTTGCCAACTATCTTACTATCGATAGTTCAGTGTGCTATCAACGATAACTGTCGATAGTTAAATTTTCTATCAATAGTATTACATCGTCACATCGACTATTAAGATGAATCGATACTTCGATGTATTGGTGCATTCCTTTCGTGTACACTTGGTTCTGTGACAGGGGAACGGTATTCGACCAGGCTGGTGAAATACTATGATTGGCCCAGACACGTCTGCACTCGTGCATCTGACTGGTGAAATACTATGAATGGCCCAGACACGTCTGCACTCGTGCATCTGACGTGACACTCACACATTCAAGAGTCACCTATATATAGCGCTGTCACGTGTTCATACACAACACGTGTTAACTTCTGCTCATGAAAAAGCGGGAAAGTGCTCACACAAAAGCGGGAAAGTGCTCATGAAAAAGCGGTAAAAGCCCTCCTCCACCCAACTTTAATCTTTTAGCGTTTTTTCGTCGTATTTTAACGTCGTGTTTTACGTGTCGCCATCTTGATGTGCCGTTCTCGTTCGCAGTGAACGCACGCGCGAGAAAATATGAAATCACTAGATACACAAACATAAAACGTGCACATGGTGGCCTCGTGTGCAGCAAGTAGATATATTTTACCGTGAATTTAGTTTGCTTTTGAAAAAAGCGAGACATTTCGTCCAAAAAGCGGTGGAGCGAGACCATGGAAACAAGCGGTGTCCCGTCCGAAAGCGGTAATATTGACACCTATATAGATACACGAATATCCTCTCTCTGTCTTATCACTAAGAAGACATTTATAAATGCACCAGAACACCCCTTTCGGCTTCAATTCAGATAACAATCACGGGGCCTGTGGGGTTTCGTGCCACGGGTGGCTTCCATGTAAACGTATCACTCCTGGACAGAACCAACTGTTAACATCCCATCCAATGCTACGCTCTGTGTTGACGGGCTCCTGCGATATTAGAGTAGCACTCTACCCGGCTGATACGATCTGAGCTATTGCGAATTGCGCTTTTTTTGGACGGATATGGTAAAAAGTATTTGAGTATTACATGATTCTCCAGTGCGCTTCGCGTGGGTATAATTTAATATAATTGGCTCTTTCGCCCCCGACACAGCGGGTGGTGGTGTCTGACGCGGTGAATACGCTGGCTTCAGTGTCTGGCATCGCTGCAAGAGACGCGTCTTCCTATGAATGAACTAATTCACATATATTTGGTGGACGTAATTTGTATTCGTTGTAGGGCTGCGCGGGAGGGTTTATAGCATTGGGGAAACCTCGGGTTTTGTCATTTAAATTCACAGAGTGCTTTGTAACGTCTAATGTAATGCATAGTTCAATCTCTGCCTGCGGTGCGGGTACGGTGTTTATAAAGAGTACCCTGTTTATAAATATTCCTTGTCATGACATCATCAGGCGTGAAACAAATGGAAACATAATCCATCCATATCTTCCTGATGCGATGCATTTTCGCAGTAAAACATGCACAACCTTCAAAAACAAATCAAGAAAGATGACGAAAGATGCAGAAGGCGGTTGATTCAACTTAGAACAATGGGAATGACAAGGAATTATATAAAAAAAAACGGTTTAATGAAATTACATATCAATGAAACTGTTTTCCCTCGAATTATTTCCTTCCCTTTAAGCCCGGTCCCCGTTTATTAGGGACTCAACAACAACAGTTACCGTCGCATGACATCGCGCCAATATTCTGCGTTACATGGAAAGCTTCCAACTTATTTATTGTTCGTTCTTCGTCTTGTTTATTTTCCCAAGGCCATTCGGCGAATAACCTTGAACGGGACGAGTCATCTCAGTCACACCTGTTTCCTGCGTTCAACATCGCAGTGGTAACATGAGGCGACGGCCAACTCTGGCGACCCACTGTCGCCACGACCAGGTACGGTGGGGTGACTTGAGGTACGTGTTGACAATGCGTTGTGCGCATTTAAGTTGGCATCTTATTTAGAACGACCGCGGCCATAAAGTACATTCGTGGCGGGAGACTCCCACCACTGGAATGGAATTCCGGGGGAACATAATCAACCCCCAGGACAGGCACCAATAAAAGAGAGACGGGTCGACATCTACCCTGGTGTCTCGCCCCCACTGTGTACGAAGACAGCTGCTAGGTCAACGAAACGTGGGGTAATCTATGCATCGTCGCACTAGTTAAATTGTGGGAAAGATGTCCCCAATCCTGGATTTATGTCTCCTATAGGCACCCTCCCAATGGATCGTTTGGGAAACCAGTTTTTGCTGGTTAGTCAGGCGTCGTCAAATTACTGCGGTTACGAATGTGGGCAGAAGCTGCTCTGGTTATTTCCTGTTTAGCCACAACCTTACTAAATGCCCCAGAGACGGACTCAGGATGTAACCCCCCACAGGGGGCGTGGTTGTAGTTAGTTAGGGGAGTAACAATGCATCGAACTATCGATGCATCGCAACAGTCGTTGTGACGATGCAATACTATCGATAGTAAATTGAACTATCGATAGTTATCGTCGATAGTACTGAACTATCGTCAGTAACGATAGTTGGAAAAACAATTGTGTCACTGCAGTGATAGAACATGTTTTTAAACTATATTGGGTAATTTTATGTATTTATCTACTCACCATCAACAATCGTTCATTAGAGCAGTTAATTCAAGACTGTTTTCCTGCATAGCTATCACTATTCCGTAACCGAACGGGTTCTTAACCTTGACTGGTCGTAGCCCCGTCGTAGCCGGTCGGACGGGTAATGGTAGACATATCCTGGAAACGCTCTTGGAAATTTGGGCGCTGACACGTCTGGTTCCCAGAAACACGATGACCAAGACAGACAGGAAGTGGGACAAAGAAGAAATGATTCAGCGTACATCCAAGCATGGTGTGGAATAAACCGACAAATCTACGCGTCAACAGGTCGATCTGCCAGGAGTAAGGTAGTACTACTGCCACCCCAGGCTAACGAGGATGTCTGCCAGGAGTAAGGTAGTACTACTGCCACCCCAGGCTAATGAGGATGTCTGCCAGGAGTAAGGTAGTACTACTGCCACCCCAGGCTAACGAGGATGTCTGCCAGGAGTAAGGTAGTACTACTGCCACCCCAGGCTAACGAGGCTGTCTGCCAGGAGTAGGTAGTACTACTGGCACCCCTGGCTAACGAGGCTGTCTGCCAGGAGTAAGGTAGTACTACTGGCACCCCTGGCTAGCGAGGATGTCTGCCAGGAGTAAGGTAGTACTACTGCCACCCCTGGCTAACGAGGCTGTCTGCCAGGAGTAAGGTAGTACTACTGCCACCCCTGGCTAACGAGGCTGTCTGCCAGGAGTAAGGTAGTACTACTGGCACCCCTGGCTAGCGAGGATGTCTGCCAGGAGTAAGGTAGTACTACTGCCACCCCTGGCTAACGAGGCTGTCTGCCAGGAGTAAGGTAGTACTACTGCCACCCCAGGCTAACGAGGCCGTCTGCCAGGAGTAAGGTAGTACTACTGCCACCCCTGGCTAGCGAGGATGTCTGCCAGGAGTAAGGTAGTACTACTGCCACCCCAGGCTAACGAGGCTGTCTGCCAGGAGTAGGTAGTACTACTGGCACCCCTGGCTAACGAGGCTGTCTGCCAGGAGTAAGGTAGTACTACTGGCACCCCTGGCTAGCGAGGATGTCTGCCAGGAGTAAGGTAGTACTACTGCCACCCCAGGCTAACGAGGCTGTCTGCCAGGAGTAGGTAGTACTACTGCCACCCCAGGCTAACGAGGCTGTCTGCCAGGAGTAGGTAGTACTACTGGCACCCCTGGCTAACGAGGCTGTCTGCCACGAGTAAGGTAGTACTACTGGCACCCCTGGCTAGCGAAGATGTCTGCCAGGAGTAAGGTAGTACTACTGCCACCCCTGGCTAACGAGGCTGTCTGCCAGGAGTAAGGTAGTACTACTGGCACCCCTGGCTAGCGAGGATGTCTGCCAGGAGTAAGGTAGTACTACTGCCACCCCTGGCTAACGAAGCTGTCTGCCAGGAGTAAGGTAGTACTACTGCCACCCCTGGCTAGCGAGGATGTCTGACGGGAGTAGGTAGTACTACTGGCACCCCTGGCTAACGAGGCTGTCTGCCAGGAGTAAGGTAGTACTACTGGCACCCCTGGCTAGCGAGGATGTCTGCCAGGAGTAAGGTAGTACTACTGCCACCCCTGGCTAGCGAGGATGTCTGCCAGGAATAAGGTAGTACTACTGCCACCCCTGGCTAGCGAGGATGTCTGCCAGGAGTAAGGTAGTACTACTGCCACCCCTGGCTAGCGAGGATGTCTGCCAGGAGTAAGGTAGTAGTACTGCCACCCCTGGCTAGCGAGGATGTCTGCCAGGAGTAGGTAGTACTACTGGCACCCCGGCTAGCAAGGATGTCTGCCAGGAGTAAGGTAGTACTACTGCCACCCCTGGCTAGCGAGGATGTCTGCCAGGAGTAAGGTAGTACTACTGCCACCCCTGGCTAGCGAGGATGTCTGCCAGGAGTAGGTAGTACTACTGCCACCCCTGGCTAGCGAGGATGTCTGCCAGGAGTAGGTAGTACTACTGCCACCCCTGGCTAGCGAGGATGTCTGCCAGGAGTAAGGTAGTACTACTGCCACCCCTGGCTAGCGAGGAAGTCTGCCAGGAGTAGGTAGTACTACTGCCACCCCTGGCTAGCGAGGATGTCTGCCAGGAGTAAGGTAGTACTACTGCCACCCCTGGCTAGCGAGGATGTCTGCCAGGAGTAGGTAGTACTACTGCCACCCCAGGCTAACGAGGATGCCCTGCCAGGAGTAGGTAGTACTACTGCCACCCCTGGCTAGCGAGGATGTCTGCCAAGAGTAGGTAGTACTACTGCCACCCCTGGCTAGCGAGGATGTCTGCCAGGAGTAGGTAGTACTACTGCCACCCCAGGCTAACGAGGATGCCCTGCCAGGAGTAGGTAGTACTACTGCCACCCCTGGCTAGCGAGGATGTCTGCCAGGAGTAGGTAGTACTACTGCCACCCCTGGCTAGCGAGGATGCACTGCCTTGCAGAAAGCGGAAGGGGCACAAGGTTAAGATGGACGGATTGTGTGAAGAAAGATTTTGAAGAAACGTGGGTGTGGAGAGCGGAGTATGGCATAGGAGGTTTGAAGGGTGACAGAGATGGTGACATAACTGACAAGTCACAAATCACGAGGGCAGCAGAAAGAAGCTGAACACTGTGTCCGGCGGCGGATTTGTGAAGAAAGATTTGGAAAAGGCGGGTGTGGTTAACGGATCATGGCAAAGCCGTGGAAGCAAAGGAAACATGGTAAGAAATTTGCGTTGTGGTTCCCGGCCCGCAATGGAAACCATCTTGGATACAAGCATCGTCCGGATAATAGCATGATTTTCAC